>JBCFYV010003508.1:33791963-33841648 GCA_039000515.1 Timema cristinae | reverse complement strand
ATCTTAATACCCGTTTGGGTTGTACGCCTATGTATTAATTACACAAATGGGTAAGGGATTAGAAAGGATAAATTTAGAGGAAACGCACCTGCATTTGTTTGGAGGGAGAGTGGAAAACATTTAGAAAACCTCCTTCAGTGCACCCGACCGGGATTGAGCCCCGATTTCCCATCTTCGGCAGTCTAATCAAACACGAGAGTAGCGAGTTAGCCACGTGGCCACCGAAGTGGATGATAAGGTTATTTATTTAGAAACTGGACTGTAGTGTAGTATTCTAATATAAGCTCGTACGATTATAAATATGGTGATATCTTATTAAAAGCGGTATCCATATCAAACATTTGTAAACGCTTCCGTCTCTTCGCACGTCAAGCTGACCACGGCACTCAGTGCGATCCCTCACCCCTTGTCCTAAATCCCATGGAGAAGGGGTAATGGAAGCAACACGTATGACCTGTGAGACGTGCAATGTCGAGAGGTCACAACCGTCAGCCAAGTGACAGTTTACCCTCGCGAGGGTCAATCAGTGTCATCAAGGACGTGCCAAGGCCTTCAGCTAGACCCATCTTGTCGCCGACAGGAGATCAAAGATAGGAATAACATGGTGGGCAGGAGATGAAGGATAGCACAAATCTGTGTTTCGTATATACTCATTTCTACAGTATTTTTAATGTGGTGGTGGAGGGGGATTCATGATGGCTACAGATAGGGAAAACAGGGAAAAGCCAGATAATTTTTGTATGACAAGGAAAACAGGGAAATGTCAGAGAATTTAACTAAAAATAAGGAAAAGTCAAGGAATTAAAAATTATGTCTAAGATATCCCATTAATTTCGCAACTAAACACTAAAACAAAAGTTAATAATACCTAAATAAAATAAGATTTTATTTCTTTAAATAACTGATAAAACCGTTTATGTTTAGTAGATATAAACTTTTTTTTAATATGTGATCAATAATAAATAAAACAAAAGTCATCATCCACCATTAAAACTGGAAAAAAGGAGTCGGATAAAATTGAAAAATGTTGCCTGGAAAATATAGGAAATGTCAGAGAATTTTGTTTTGTAGCCACCCTGGGATTAGAAATGGGAATTTTTTCCAAGCAAAAGCCAAATACCGTGGTGAGTGCCTAAATCAGGAGTCTTCAACCTTTTAATGTCCAAAGGCCAAAGTTTCGGTCTTTTTGGATCGCAATACTGTACCGACAATATTAGGATTGAACACTTAATATAAGGTTTTCTTTTGACATCCCGAGTATCTCAGCGGCGATGAGTGAACGCTACAAGGTTCTAACACTCCCGACAAGGCTCGAACACTCCCGACAAGTTTCGAACACTCCCGATAAGGTTCTAACACTCCCGACAAGGCTCTAACACTCCCTACAAGGTTCGAACACTCCCGAAAAGGTTCGAACACTCCCGAAAAGGTTCGAACACTCCCGAAAAGGTTCGAACACTCCCGAAAAGGTTCGAACACTCCCGACAATGTTCGAACGCACCCGAAATAGTACTTTCTCCCTTGTTTGCTAAAGTAGTTATTTTCCGGTTCAAGGTAAATTTGTATTTAAACGTAATATTTTTCTTCCCGTATAAAGCAAAAGTAGTTTGTAAATAACATATTTAATTATTTTACTATGTAAAATATACATCTGTATTTGTAATTTTTTTCTCCTTAAATTTTTTTTATGAGCCGGTGGACCGCAAAAAATGTTACGGTCGGCCCTTGGCTTAAATCAAGGAGTCAGCCACTTCGGTGGTCTGGTCGAATGGTCTAAGGCAAGGGTCTGCTACCTTTTTGCTAGTGTGGGCCGTATCGTATGGTTTAAAACGGAATTTTGGGTGGACTGGTTTGAAAAAATTATCGAAACAATTCTTTCTCCTTTTATTTCTCAAATAGCTTATTTTTATGAACAAAGTTTTGTGTGCCAAATAAAATCAGTCGGGGGGGCCTGGATACATCACGTGGGTTGTAGGTTTGTTGACCACTGGTCTAGAAAGTATACTAGACTTCCGATGACGGGGAGGTTGAGGTTAGAACTCTTGATTGGGTGAACTGAGGGGGGTTTTTCCTAAATGGTTTTCCACTCTCCTTCTGTTCAAATTCCAGGTACAATTTCCATAAACTCAAGCTTCATCCTTTACATATTAGCGTAAACAGTTCATGTGTGTATAACCAGAACGAGTAGTAGGACGATGTAAAAAAAAAACACTCAAAACTTCCCATCTTATCTGGTTTACTGACGACGGGGATGTTGGGGATCAAATCTCAGTCAGGTATGTTGGGGATTATTTTATAATATAAACAATGGTTTTCCCCTCAATCCCTATGCATGTGCGAATACATTTTTTCTAAATTCTACCTTTCTTCTCCTTACACCATTAGTATATACATACGGATAGCTACTTTAAAATAAACAATTAATAAGTCTAAGTGTTAGGAGTGAGGAGAGTATACTTAATGAAATTCACTCGTATTAGCGTGGAGATAGAAAGGGTTAACTACCCCTAGTGCACTCTGACATGATTCGAACCAAGAGATCTTCGTAAACTGTGACTAATTAAAATTTTCAAAAAACTAAATTAGGTATCAAAAATACTAAAATAATCTATTCTAAAATAAATTAAAAGAGTTATTTATAATATTTTAAAAGTAAATTATGATTTAAGCTTCATTTGAGACTTGTCTGTAAACCTCCATTGAATGTATAAATATCCAAAATAGCCAATTAAAGTGGGAGTATAAAGAACGCAAGAAAAGGGAAAGGTTTTTTTGCAGTTTTTATACAAAACATTTTTTGGCCTAATAAATAAAATATTTCTCGATCAAAAACATAAAGTTTAACTTTATCCATATAGTGACATCAACAGCTCTTGAATATCTGTCATAATAATAGTGACATTAGATGAAAAACTTTTTAAATGCAGAGAAAAAAAATTGTCATTAAATTCTATGACACCCTTGACAGGTATTCAACATTGAGGTCACCATGTAAAGAAGATTTAACTATTTTTCTACTTGACTTATTATTTGATTTATTTTGACCTAAAAAATATTTAATATATAAAAAAAAGTGCAAAAACATGGCCCTTAACTTGTGTTCCCTAAACTCCCACCTTAAACTGAAAACTTAATGGCTGGGAAAACAACAAAAATGTGTTACATTTCCTGTAAACAAAAACATGTGTTCTAAAAATGCATGCGTCTAGAATCCTCTCCGCTTGTGTGAGGGAGAACTATTGTGGCTTAAAGTTAAGTCTATGGTATGTGAGTGTGTGTGTGAGATTATTTTTATTCATAGAGAAACAGTGAATGACTCTTCAAGCTCCTTGCCTCTGCCTGCCACAAAGAAGACGTAAATCTTCTTAATTTACTACGAGTCTACGAACGTCGTTAAACCACCAGGCCCTAAACAACTCTTTCGAGTACCTCCTGCACTGCCATTGATTCTTACAGGATATATTTAAGTAAACAAGTACCATGAAATACCATTAAAATAAACATTTATTGAAGGTTTAACTACACCGGATATCATCGCAGAGAAAACTTCATTGTTACTATTGGGGAAAAAACTTTGTCATTTTCTCGTTTTCGTGTGGTCGACCTCTTCTCAAATATGATACCATTTTTGCAACGCTGGTTAGTCAAGGTTGCCAGTAGCTCTTTCTAAGCACACCACTTTCAGACATAACTGAAAGCGAGAGATAAGGCAAGAGTTAACTGGAAGCAAGCGAAGATAAAGAAAGTTTTTCTTCAATAGACCTGCAGCTCTTCCAGAAATGATATTGGGTATATACGTGTGTTGCGTCTTACCACCGATCCATTGTTATCAATATATTTACAATATTGGGGTAGGAATTTAGGAAGTTACAGATTATAAACCTTAGCTCTACTAATCTAAGGTTAATGGATTTGATTCCTGGAACTGTCGGAAAAACAAATTGGAGAAATGTGTGTTTCTCCTTTCACAGTGATGAAAGGCAGAAGTGTGTCCGTTCTAAATTTAAGGTGAGAGTATAGAAAACACAAGAAAAGGGAAGTTTTTTTTGCAGTTTTTATATGAAAGGTTATTTTTTGGTCAAAATAAATAAGCCATCTCTCATGTAAAAAGATAAAGTTTAATTATCTTCATACGGTGATTATCAACAGTTTGTTGAATATATGTTGAGAATGTCCTGGAATTTAATGATCACTTTTCATCGTCGGTCAAAACGTTTCTCATCTAATGCCGCTATATCAATGAAAAATTAACAAATGTTGATATCACTCTGTGAAGAGAATTAAACTCTATGTTTCTTCTAGAGAATTACTTTATATATTTTGACTAAAAAAAAGTATTGTTATTAGAAATACTGCAAAAACACTGGCCTTTTCTTACGTCCCCTACAGCCCCACCTTGAGAATTAGTTGTTTCAAGTGCACGTTAAATATCATGAATAGTTCTCTAAAACGTTTAGATGAAAAGCACCCATATTTGCATGAAGAAAAATTAATAAAACCACCCTCAGTACATTAATCTGGGTTTGTGACCAGAGACTTCCACGTCATTAGAAAATCAGATTAAACGAGACTTACATCTTTGCCTCCACGCCCACTAGTATGGGTATATTAGTGTATTATTACTCCCATTTATTAGTAATGATCTGAAAACCAATATATCTAGATCAACGTGAAAAATATTTTTTTGCTCTACAAAAATAATTAAATTCTATATACTTGCATGTATTCATACGCCAGGCCATGTGTTATGATGTCACTGTTACAAAATAAAATCGATACAAAGCTTTTTTTTTAATTTTTGTATGCCACTATATCTATATTTGTACTGTAACTATGTAACTTATCTCTGTGATTTCCCCCTCTCCTTTCTAAGATAATGTGAGTACACTCTCTCTAAAATTACCACCTGAACTTACTCTACATATTAAAAGGAAAACTTCGATAACTGGAGTAGTTCTACTGCCTTCAAATAGTTCCTCTATTTAATATAATGACTTAATGTTGTGATTACAGTTCCAGGAGCCTTACAATCATTTCATTTATGTGTAAAAAAAAATACTGTAAAAACGCAGTTCTTACTATATTTTATTTAAGTTGCTTCAAGCTAAGATATGAAAACTTTCTTTACAAATATTCATTTAAATGTGTGTGTTTGTTTTGAATTTGTCATAACTAGTTCTGCCCTAGGTCATGGTTGGGAACATAATATTTACTTTAGATGAGTTCTGGACTTTTACCACAAACTTTAAACTCCACGATATTTGTTTAGGTTTTGAAGTCAAAACGACAGTTATACCTCGACACATTTAATTGTTTCACCAATTATTCTGCTGCAGCCAAAATACTGCTAGCAGACGTTCAGCTCTAGCGTAATGTTTAGTTATACTATTCTTTATTTCAAATACATATGGTGCATACCAAAATAAAGTCGAAAAATTCCAACAGGGCTCTTTTTTTACTTAGCAACCTCTATTTTGAGCTATATTAATTAAAAAAAGAAAAATTTAACACTAATTTCTTAAGAATATTTGTGGATCATTTTAGAAAACATTCTAAATTCAAAATTAAGTAAGGAGTAGAAATGATATGGTTAAGACTTAGAAACCCCACTTAAGATTCCAATAGAAAGGTGATAGGCTGAATAAACTGAGTGGACTTTTATAATTTTTGTGCTGATATTAATTATTTTAATATGTTGTTTGTGTGTTTATTTTGACTGATGGTCACCAATTGGCTTAATATCTATTGTTATACGCACGGATTTATCTTAATATATCAATCTATTCATTTTTTATCTCACTTATCTCATGCTTGTTGTATCATTGGTAAACGTATTTTTCACTATTTAAATATAATCATTGTGAACTTAAGATTAATATTTATAATATTATTTTTCTAATAATTCTTCTTTTTATTCAGCCTATCACCTTTCTATTGGAATCTTAAGTGGGGTTTCTAAGTCTTAACCATATCATTTCTGTGGAGCTATAAGATTAGGCTTGATAAAAAAGTGCTCTAACTTTTGTCTTTCTCGAAAAAAAACAGTATTTTTTTTATAAACTCACAACCGAGAATTTCAAGATATCTGAGAACTAGCAACGAGCTTTCCTCTTTCCTTTTACCCAAAATAGCTCTGCAAATTATATTACACTATAAAGACACTTAAAATATTCAAAGAAGTAAGGTATTTGTATATATTACGTAGATAACTATAACACACACAAAAAAAAATTAATGGTGTGAACCCGCAAGCGAACTATACCAACCAAGCGGCCGCCGTTTTAAGCGATAATAGTGCCAACATTTGCGATATAATCTGTCATGTGGTCAACACAACAAACCAACCCTAAGACCATTAATTAGTTTTCCAGCCCGGAGCCGTTACTTTTTCATTAAAGTACCTCTACATTTGTCCTCGCAAGGCTGAGTTTAATTCCATTCCAGACCCTCTGCTTCACAGAAAATTTTTAGAAGCATCTGGGATTGAATCTGGGACCTCTGGATATATAGGATCACAAGACCAAAGAGGGGGTCTAAAAATATATAGGTAATTACACATATGAAGAGGGAAAAAACACGACCCACATATGTATGACATAAGAAAGAAAATCGTGTGGTATATTAGCAGCATTCGAATGTTCGATGACTGAATAAGAATGGTTCAATGGTTCATCGAGCCAAGAGATGAAGATAGACAGTGAATCAAGGACCCGGGAAATGTCCACAACAGCTAGGTTGCAATATGTGTAGTCAGTATAAGGATTTTATCAAACAGTTCACGTTGCAAAGAGTCTGGTTACCGTCCAATAGTTTGCCAATTTAACGGCCATATTTCACCGTCGACACACCATAAAGTAACCTCAGACTTGGAGAAATATTGTAGTAATTTTATTACTACTTTTTTTTTTTCCCCCAAGGTTTTTAAATCACAAACAAGAAAATCATCTCTTTCAATTTAAAATAAATGATGCTACTAGTATTTATGGTAATATTAGACCTTATTTCCTCCATGTTCTTATCGTTACTACAGTACTAGTAGTAGTTCTGTGAGCAGTAGACCTCACTCCCTCCATGTTATTATCTTTACTACAGTCTTACTAGTAGTTATGTGAACAGTAGACCTCACTCCCTCCATGTTATTATCGCTACTACAGTCTAACTAGTAGTTCAGTGAACAGTAGACCTCACTCCCTCCATGTTATTATCGCTACTACAGTCTTACTAGTAGTTCAGTGAACAGTAGACCTCACTCCCTCCATGTTATTATCGCTACTACAGTCTAACTAGTAGTTCTGTGAACAGTAGACCTCACTCCCTCCATGTTATTATCGCTACTACAGTCCTACTAGTAGTTCTGTGAACAGTAGACCTCACCCCTCCATGTTATTATCGCTACTACAGTCCTACTAGTAGTTCAGTGAACAGTAGACCCCACTCCCTCCATGTTATTATCGCTACTACAGTCTTACTAGTAGTTCTGTGAACAGTAGACCCACTCCCTCCATGTTATTATCGCTACTACAGTCTTACTAGTAGTTCTGTGAACAGTAGACCTCACTCCCTCCATGTTATTATCGCTACTACAGTCTTACTAGTAGTTCTGTGAACAGTAGACCCCACTCCCTCCATGTTATTATCGCTACTACAGTCTTACTAGTAGTTCTGTGAACAGTAGACCTCACTCCCTCCATGTTATTATCGCTACTACAGTCTTACTAGTAGTTCTGTGAACAGTAGACCCCACTCCCTCCATGTTATTATCGCTACTACAGTCTTACTAGTAGTTCTGTGAACAGTAGACCTCACTCCCTCCATGTTATTATCGCTACTACAGTCTTACTAGTAGTTCAGTGAACAGTAGACCTCACTCCCTCCATGCTCTTACTGTTAATAGTATTTTTATAGAATCGCGTCTTTCTAACTATTACGGCTACATGCTTATGTTCTAGTTAGACTAATGGTTATAAAGACTAAGGATGGTTGTATTTATATAGAAAGTACCTGAATTTGCGTGGAGGCAGAGAGGAAAACCATTTTGGAAAGAAAAAAAACTCAGTACAGCAGAGCAAGCCTCAAAACTTGAATCTCCCCCTCATCTGCAGTTTAATACAAGAGTAGCGCCTTAAACCATGCAGCCATTGAATGCATGTCAATTTATGTCTAATACGCCCTAGGTACTAGATTGATTGCTTAGAATTTTAAATTTAAATTACTTGAGATGAGCTTTTAATGAAATACCTTTTAAGGGGTCACTACCTTGAAACAGATAACCTGATGGAAAACCAACCAACATAAATCGTTCAACCTAGAGTCAAAGAGTGTCTCTGACAAATTCATTAAAATTTTCCACGCATTTCGTAGTTACCGTAGAACAAACATATAGACAGAGAGACGAAATTAAAAATGATAATGTTAAAACTGCATCTCGCTACTCTCAGTCAAATATTATTATTATTATTATTATTATTATTAGTAGCACCGCGTCTTACTACCCGTTCGGGTTATACGCACTTACGCTAATGTGTAATGGTAGGGTGATTGTGAGATGAAATGAAGGACCTACAGTTTAACGTGGAATCCGAACCACGGTGGCGGCCTGGCATTCCACACATTCACAAGATGTCTTGTCAGAGGTGTAGGAAGGGTTTGGGAATCAGATAAATCTGTGCCGGGACCGAAGTTTGAACCCCGGCCGCCATCATAGAAGTCTGACACCTTACCCCTAGACCACCAGGTCACCCCTCAGTCAAATAGAATTTAATTAAGAAAATATACCATTGAGATATGGAGATTAAGGTGAATTTATACCAAATAATAGTTAGTTTAGTAAATGGTAACACTACGTAATTTTTCAAAGAATTTAAACATAAAGGAAATTATATCCCTAAAAGGGAAAATATTTTATCACATCTTTCATACGACTTTTGTATTATAAGAGGTGCTGAGTATTTTCCCGTAATCACTGACTTTCATACTATCCATCATACGTATACCCAATTTTAATCTAATCATCTAAGCATGAGGAAGATAGAATTGATAAAAAAAAATGTAACTTTGTTTTTGTGGCGAGAGAAACTGGATAAGAGTTTTTTTTAAACACCTTAACACACCATCCGTAATTTAAACTCTTGACTTCCCCATTACTAGAAAACTAGACAAGATGATAATGAACACCTTTTTTCACATCCTCACTAGTGATGATTGGAAAAAATATGTAAGCATAAGACATTCCTTAGAAGAGGATTTATAAAAAATACAATCTTTAACTTATCAAATGCTTAGTAATTATAAGTTTTTATATTTCAAAGCGCTTTTCATTTAAAATACTATACTCACTTTATATTAAATAATTAATTGAAGAATTACTTTAAAGGTATGAAGCAGCATAGGGGTGTTTTATTATTGATTGCAGAGTCCACTTGCAAGGCTTTAGTGTACGGTGGGTTGCCTATACTATCATGAGCAAGGCGAAATATTTTATTTATGTGAATTCCATCCTAAGTTTGTTAGTGGTTCAGGGGTTGACCATGGATGAGAGTTTTTAAGGTGAGGTCGAAGGATTGTTAAGGGTAATCATTTTTCAATTCTTATATAATTTTTATTTTACTAAATAAATAAAATATTTCTCCACCAGGAACATGTAATTTTCAAATTCTTAAATTTCTGTCTAGGATATGCTGGAATTTGATGAGTATTTGTTATCTTAATTTAAAAAAATTCTTATCTAATGCCCCTGTACTAATTAATGACAAAAATTCCAGAACTTTTGACATAATCATGTGCAGAAAATTAAATTATGTTTCTACTGGAGTAATATTGTATCTATTTTGAAATTAAAAAAATGCAAAATCCTGGACTTATATAGCGCCCACTGCCAACACCACCTAAAGACTTTTAAGAGGTGGGATTTGACCAACCTCATATTTAAGCGTTTGGTTTGAATTCTGGTTGAGATTTGAGACTAAAGCAGTCGTCACGAGGCGAAAAAACAGGGAAAATACGAGCAGTTCAGAGTTTGGTGAGGTCCCAGTTGCTAGTAGACCCTCTCGCGTTAAAACCTCCAACTATAATAATAGTATCACGTCCGGTAGGCTTGAGGGATATGTTATCAACCCCGTATGGTTTGGTTTGTCAGCTATGAGAGGTAGTGATTCAAATCCCGACCAGGCGGAAGTTACTGATGTTTATTTTACCATGCTCTTTAACAGGTAGTAAGACGTCGTGTTAAAATACAAAACAAAAAACTATATTGTAAATTTTAGAGCCCGTACGGGAATTGTGACGCTTTTATTTTTAAACTGATGTTTAAGGATTGTCTTCAAATCTCTATGTTCCATATATTAAAATCTTCTCGAGTTTACGAATAATTAAAATTAAAATTACAAGTTAAGTGTTAAATTGCTATCACACAATATATATTTAGCTTGATTCTACTTTCAAAATACCCGCCTTGGTGGTGTAGTTGGCTAACGTGCTAGTTTATTGTTGAGCTAGACTGCAGAGGACGGGAAGTTGAGGTTCAAATCTCGATTGTGTGAACTGGTGATGGTTTTCCACTCTCCATCCACACAAAAGTGGGTTCAATTCCTTTACATTCAACCTCCCCAATTCCTAACCCATTAGTGTAATTAGTACTTAAACGTATAATCCGAACGGGTAGTAAGAAGTGGTGTTAAGTATTATTTATTTATCATTAATTAGCTTCAAAATAATATTTTATATTCCAGTTACGTGATGATAAGAAAAAAGAAGTTTTATTTTAATAATCTAAAACTTTTATATAGATATAAAATAAAATTACAGCAGTTTAAAGTCAAGAAAACCACTCAACCATGTAACCAAGAGTATTTTTTTGAAAACAATATGCAACACTTGTGACAACTTGGTAAAGAGACGTGACCGAAAAAAAATATATCCCTTTTCCCAAACAAATTTTTTTCCCCATCCTCATGCCACACTGTGTGAGCTTGTTGGTAATGAAAGTAATCGTCTTACAGACGCCACATGGAGCCACATACTTTTCTTAACTTGTGGTAGTTGAACATTTTTTTTTTTTTACTTATCTTCTTTTTTTTCTCTCTAGTTTTGTTTAAATCACTCTACAACTGTTTATTTCTCAAAGCCTTCCATCCAGTTGGATCAAGAACAAGTTTCTGTGTAGAATACCCCGCAGAGAATAAATTTCACACAGTAGAAGTTTCGTTTTTTTTTAAATATTACTCGCTGTAGTGGTTTGACTTACTAACATTTAACTAGAGAGGATGGGAATCAATTCAATTTAGACTTGGAGTATACTAAGGACAATTTTTACATTCTCTGTCTAAGCGAATGAGGGTGGATCAACTTTTGACTGGTGACCTGGTGGTCTAGGGGTAAGGTGTCGGACTTCTATGCTTGGGTCCGGGATTCAATCCTCGGTCCCGGCACAAATTTATCTGATTACCAAACCCTTCCTTCACCTCTGACAAGACATCTTGTGAATGTGGGGAATGCCAGGCCACCACCGTGGTTCGGATTCCACGTTAAACTGTAGGTCCTTCATTTCATCTCACAATCACCCTACCATTACACATTAGCGTAAGTGCGTATAACCCGAACGGGTAGTAAGACGCGGTGCTAATAATAATAAGAAGTTTCCTAATGGCAGTCTTTGTGAATATAACAAAATAACCTGAGCTGTAAAAAAAACTCAAGATAAAAAAATGTTTGTGACAATATAAGAGACTATTTCTAGAACTGGGCCTATACATTTTTTTTTTGTTTCAATGTTATATTTTTGAAAATACATTAACATGTAAAATCCTATCTTGACCTGCAGTTACGTCACAGGCAGACAATGTCAACACTCTTTCATATGAGGGCTAAAGGGGGGGAAAAGAGGCGGCCAAATTTTAACTCAATTTGAGTTGGTGCTGCTATCTGTTAGACAATCATGAGACCTTTCTCATGCCCTTTAAATTATTTCTAAAGGAGGTATTTCTCACATTTAGATTAATTTAACCCTTCATATACTTCAATACAAGACTTTTTTTTCTAGGAAAATACCGAGAGAGAAACTAAAAGTGGACGTTTGATAATAATCTTTCAGTTTAAAAGTTTCCAGCTGAGCTCTTGACATCTTAAAAGACAAGTGTTAACTGCTCCTTACAACGCTTCTATTAGTCTACCAGGGGAATAGGAGAGAACAAGAGGCAGAAAGTACTGCTAAACGGGGGAATAGCTAAATATTTACATTAGCTACAAAACTAGCATCAAGACGAAATACCACTCAACTAAGGAAGAAGGGAGTAGTAAATAGAGAAATCGGCAGCGGCGGCTCGTGTATAGGCACTGCGGTACTGCAGCACCCCCTATTTACACTCGATATTATCGATATCATTTAATATAACGAGTTCTTTTTTCTTTAATTCTTTATTTTTTTGTAGTACAATATATATTCTTCAAACTTAATGTCAGTACTTCAGGTAGCCATTTCCCAGTTTATGAAAAAGATACAAAAATATTTGTATGGAACTGTGCGTTTACAGTGCCAGCGACGTGGTGGTGTTTGACTGTTGTGCGCATGCGAACATAGGAGGGGAATGGGGAGGGTGGAATTGCCAGGTAGAGAGAGCACTGTTGCTCTCGCAGTGCCGGCTCTGGCGTGATGGGGGAAGGAAGTTTTTTTTTACTCAGCGTGTACTGTGCTTAAAAACTTTGTACCATATTTTTGAATGTGATAAAGTGGAGAAGAGTATAGAATTAGATTATTCTGCTTCAAAATATTCTATTTGATTCATTATTTTCGGTTCTTTTATTTAACAGAAAACTTTAACCATGGCCTTGCATCCCCAAGAAATAAGTTCTGTGACTGTAAATGAACTTCAACAGCTTAAGTTTTCACAGCTATCTCTCCATGAGAAAGTTACAATTAAGAAAAGAGGTCGATCAACACATAATATTCTAATATCTCAGCCAGGCAAAAGCAACAACAAGAAATATATTCGTAGCTTTAATTCTGAATGGTACCAACTGAAAAGTTGGCTTTGCGGTTATGAAGTAAAAAAATGCACTGTTTTGTTTCCCGTGTTAGCAGCACCCCCATTAATTTTAGCTAAGAGCTGCCACTGGAAAGCGGGGAAGGAAAACAGTGGAGTAAGAATGTAAGAGAAATGTAAAACAGAATAATGGTATTTATTTTAAAAAAACAAAAGAAAAATAGCTTGTGGAATATAATAAATCGTATTCATTAAAATAATAAGTGGGACCTATAAATAGGAATGACAATATTACTTTAAAAATATACTTTTTTTTACTTTAAAAATAAGCTACACAAGATATATGTATAAGAAATTAACGAAAACAATAAATATATTAAGAAGCACAAATGCGGCTTAGGTTTAAAATCGTATTTAAAGGTATAGACTCGCTAAAATAACCAGATTTAAAAAAAATATTATAAAAACAACAGCATAGAAGCTTAAGTTCAAAATAAATAAGTAGTCTATATATTATTACCAATAAATTTAACCGGCCAATTTTCTTTAAAAAGAAACTAGCTCTCTAATTTAATTTTTTAAGTTTCTAGATGGAAATTTTCTCTCAATTCATTTTAAAAAAATTTAATTTAAATGTATGTTTTGTTTAGTAATGAATCGCTCATTAACACATGGATCATCTAAATTCCCACTCCCATCGGTGGTCACGCTGAATAAATGTACAGGCTCATATAGCCTGGTTTTGTCGTTGATGAGAAGTCAACGTTTTAATCGTGGCTGGATTTACTGAGGGGGGGGGGGGGGGGGGGGAATTATTTTCCAAATAGTTTATTACCTTGCCTCCACGCAATTTTGGGTAGATTCTCTCTCAACTATACCTTCCTAGTAAGTGTAGTTAAATTCAAATGGTCCGCTCTGGTGACCACCTGTTCAAAGGGAGTGGTCTTCGACCTTTTTTTGTTCACGTACCCCCAGATATAATAATTTATCTGCAATTTTTACCAATAAACTAATATAGGTACTTTTTTTCAAACAGATATTAATCTTAGGAATCTCTTGTGAGACTACCATTTGATTAAAATGAAGAAAGATAAACAGTAATTTTATGAGCGTATAATCCGAATGGGTAGTAAGAAGCGGTGCTTAAAAAAAGTATATACGTATCAATACTTTAATTAGAAAATGGTAAATTTTTTAAATTAAATAACCCAGGACGTACAGCTATTTCTAATGAATTAATGGATGTTATTTGAAGGCTACCTCATACTATAAAAGAAATATGTGGATCGTGAAGTACAACCATCACAATAATGGAATGTAAGATACAGACCGGTTTATACATAAACCTCAAAGCATGTAACTCTCTAAAAAACTACCTGCAAACTCCCGCATCAACAAAGTTTTACACAATAAACAAATATTGTAGTTTGTAGTTAGTGTAGGTGCCTCACTATGAGTCGATCAAATGGGACCATTACTAGTAGATGACGTCAACTTGTAAACTCTCCTCAATTATATTTAGATATCTTCTATAACCAACATCTGTGTTCCGTGGGGCGAAAACAAAACTTACAGACATTGTTTTCAATTATCGCGTGGGAAAAACAGTGTTAGAGAATAGGAAAATCCTTCCCGTATCGGGAATTGAACCTGGAACTCTTAGGACCAGTTTCATAGACAAATTGAGTACGCCTCAAGTGTGGCGCTACGTTAACTACATGACGACACCCACCTAGATCAGAATGAAATGGGCAAGTTTCATATGAGAGACCGGCACATTCCTTTCGAGTCTAGGTAGGTCTCATCTTTGTATTTATTGTATCACCGCACTTGAGGCGTATTCAATCTGATTATGAAACTGGTCCTTAGCATCATAAGCTCAAAGTTTGGCTTACTCAATCAAAAAACTGAGAAGCGTGTGGTATTTTCACAAGTTGTAAAGGAAGTGAACATTTCTTAAAATACCCGCCTCGGTGGCGTAGTTAGCTAACGCGCTCGACGTGTTGAGATGGACTGCCGAGGATGGGGAGATCAAGGTTCGAATCTCAGTTGGGTGAACTAGGGGTGGTTTTTCCAAAATGGTTTTCCCCTCTTCCTCAACACAATTGCGGGTTAACTTTCTCTAAATTCAACCATCCCAATTCTTAATCCATTAACGTAATTAGTACTTAAGCGTATAATCCGAACAGGTAGTAAGACATGGTGTTAAATTAAAAAAAAAAGTCAAATGATGACCAGATTTTTTTTAAATTTATTTAGCATCACGTTTTACTATCTGTTCGGTTTATACGCTTTAAGTACTAATTACGCTAATGGATTAGGAATGGGAAAGGTTGAATTAGAGGAAGTGAACCCACATTTGCGTGGAGGGAGAATGGAAAAACCATTTAGGAAAAGCCACCCCCAGTTCACCCGACCGAGATTCGAACCTTGATCTCTCCCGTCCTCAGTAGTCGAGCTCAACACGACTAGCGCATTAGCCAACTACGCCACTGAGGCGGGTACTAAGATATTAAACCCCATTCGTATTTGTATCACTTTCTCAATCCTTCAATAAAACTGTTTAACTAACATGTGCTAGACGTGGCAATAAAATAAATACAGTTTACTCAAACATTTACAAATATATGGCTTTATTTGTTTTATTTTACGTACCCGCTAAGGTGTCCTCGCGTATCGTGGGTCGGATACCACATCTATGAGGCGTTACTCTCGCAATAGACTGGATTTCCCACGACGAACACATCGGGGTTAGAATCACGGTCGGTTGTACTGAAGGTGATTTTCCCTCAACGATTTTCTACTCTCCCTCTATATATCTTTATCTATATATATATATATATATATATATATATATATATATATATATATATATATATATATATATATAGTCTATATATGTCTATATATATGTCTATATATATATATATATATATAGTCTATATATGTCTATATATATATATATATTATAGTCTATATATGTCTATATATATATATATATGTCTATATATATATATATGTCTATATATATATATATGTCTATATATATATATATATATATATATATATATATATTATAGAGAGAGAGAGACATCTATATAGACTATATATATATATATATATATAGACATCTATATAGACTATATATATATATAGACATCTATATAGACTATATATATATATATATATATATATATATGAGAGAGAGAGAGAGAGAAAGAAAGAGCGATAGTGAGATATATATCCATCTCCCCTCTAAAATGCGTATAAACCTCCTTTAAACTCAATCATATTCATCCCTAACATGACAGCGTAATTAATACAAATGAGTATAACCTGAACGAGTAGAAAAACTCGATGCTGAATAAAAATATGTACAGGCAGGATGGGTAGCGACTCACGTAAAAATCTCTAAATTTAACCCCCCCACAAGTTTCTCCTTCAGGTAAAAACCTAACACTGGCATTTAAAAAAAAATGTTTATTGTAACAACATTAATTATAAGCCCGTAAAAGATAATATATTCCATAAATTAAGCATTACCCACCAAATTAACCTTAATTAGTTACAGTTTTGATAGCGTTCGCCCACACACGAAGACTTTGAACTCTTAGTTTTCCGCTGTCAGCCACTTTGGAAGATGTTGGATGGAGAAAATGGTTTCGGAGAGGAGGGGGGTGGGGGGGGGGGGGTGGAGCGGGTTATGGAGACACGCCTCTGTATCAAGAAATTTATGTCTCCTCGCCTTAAGACAAAAGTTATTACTTCACTTCAAGAAGAAATAAAACTAAAAAAAAAGCGCTTTGTACTCGCGTTGTTAATTGACGACTTACACGCGACACCCCTGGCAAGTTGACTGATGGGCGTAGGAAGAGGTCATGTCTATTTTAGTAAAGAGCCTTCCTTAGCAAAGAGGGTTAGTGCTTTCGCCTTTCATTTGTTGTTTTAGGTTATTACTAAGAGCTTACTATACTGGCATTTATATATTATTTTTAATATAAAAACAAACTCAGAGGTATCTGGGTAGTCTAAGTGTATATAAAACTTATTTGAGACATATATAAGTCCAAAAGTTATGAGTTTTTCCCCCTTATTTTACAAGGAAACAGGCCAAGCACTGACCACTAATTTAATTTAAAACGTGACATTACCAAACAAAAAAAACACACACACAATGGTGGACAAACGGACTGAACGTCAAGATATTCAGTATAGTTTGACGTCACCGGGGAAGTCAAGGTTTGGATCGCAGATGGATTTATTCAGGGAGATTTTACCTTTAATGTTTTCTCTCCTCCTTCCACGCAATCGTGGATACATTTAACCTAATTTATACCTTACTTATCTCTTAGCCTACGGTACATTTTCTTAATTTTTGTGTCGTATCTTATTACACGTTCGGGTTACAGGCATAACATATACTAATTTCGCTAATGTGTTAGAGATAAGGAAGGTTTAATTTAGATTAAATGTTCCCATATTTGCGTGGAGGAAGAGGTGATCATCATTTAGTAACAAATAAACCTGACAAAGATTTAACCTCTATCTACCCGTCCTCAGCAATCCATTCTATTGCTAGAACTACGCCCTAGACTTTGTGACCACCAAAGTGTGCTACAAGACTTATTAAATGATAGCCCGGATGGATGGTATGAAATTTGTGCAAAAAAAATTAAAAATAATAAGTTTCTACAACACAAACTCCATCAATTACTTGGTTTATATATAGAAATTGTAAATCAGTAAGAAAAAAAAATTAGACAATTTTTAATGAGATGCATTTTTTTTTTCAGTCTTTTCATTATTTATGAGAGAGCTTACTTACAACCATTGGTCTACTTATAACTAAAGCTCAATTGACTATGCATGGTCGCCATTCCCTCAGACATTTTGAATTTCGCACTTTACGGATACTTTCAAGATACCACCATAGAAATAAGTGAGCTTTTCACCGCCAAGGATGTCTAATATATTAGGTAAGGGGAAGAAAATAGAAAAAAAAAAGTACTCAAAAACATCCCTGACAAAGAGGGATCCCTCCCTTCTATCCAGAAAACCCAGTGATTTATGTTGCCCGTAGGTTATATATGTTGTTCAGGAGACTGAAAAAGTAAATTAAAATAATAATTGGTGCTATAAATACACACAAGCTATAATTTTAGGACTAGAAATAGTTCCGTTTTCAGACAAATAGGCGTGAAACATCACGAGACAAATACTTCTTTCAAGCTTTAAAAATACTTCAAGTTCCTTTAATGGTAGGGATAACATATCAAGGATACGAAAGGGAATATTTGGCCAATAAAAGAAGTTTCAAGCAAAGGTTTCTAAAATATATTTAAAGCTCTTCTTTTTTTTCACCTCGCATTAGTACTCTTTCAAATTAACTAAATTCCCATAATTCTTTACAAATTTCCTAATCCTTTTCCCCCTCTTTTAGTAGGTTGTGTTGTGCACACTCCCTCCTGATGAGTTCCGATAGAATGAAACCTAGGTCGGGGGATTGGGTAGTAACGATCGATTCTCTTTACACCTTTCTTGTACTTTCTTACAAATACAATATAATTATTCCTATACTTTCTTAGAAATACATTGTAATTAACTAATGTCTTAGATATGAGTAAGATTGGGTTAAGATAAAGTGTACTCACATTTCCGTGGAGGTAGATCGGAAAACAACAATTTTAACCCTGATCAACGAACAAATAAAGACTAGATCTTGTAAATAATAATTTAAAAATTAGATTGGCATGAAAAAATATTTTCTTACATTAACACCAATGCCAATAATAAAAAGGTTTCAAATTTATTGTTCAAAATATAGGGGTAGTCTTATTGATTCGTGTAAACCAGCGAATTCCAATCTGGAGGGGAGAGGGGATTCAAAAATAATGTTAAAAACATATAAAAATTGAGAATATTTTTTTATTTTAATCACTTTTCAAAACTAATTAAGATAATTATTTCTTGCATTAATGGTAACCATGTCTAAAAGTGTAAGCTTATTAAATTCGGTTACCAACCAAACGTGTGCATGCACGTGTTTATTTCCAAACACGCAAGTCTCGTAATCGCCCCCCAATTCTCCTCTCTAACCTCCTCCTTAGCCAAAGGTTTTCAAATCTTTCATACTAAAGAAGCTCTATTATCATCATCATCATCATCATCATCACGTCTTACTACCCGTTCGCTCTTTACGAACTCACGCTAATGTGTAATGGTAGGGTGATTGTGAGATGAAATGAAGGACCTACAGTTTAACGTGGGATCCGAACCACGGTGAAGGCCTGGCATTCCACACATTCACAAGTTGTGATTAATACACGTCTTGTCAGAGGTGAAGGAAGGGTTTGGCAATCAGATAAATCTGTGCCGGGTCCGAGGATTGAACCCCAGACCTCCAGCACAGAAGTCTGACACCTTACCCCTAGACCACCAGGTCACCCGAGCCCTTGTACAAGGGAAAAAAAGTATTCTTGAGCACTCATAGCATTTCTTACACTTCATTCAATAACGAAAGTTAACTTTTACAAATAGAAAGTATACAACAAAGGTAAAATATCACATGCTCTGGCTGCAACATTGGCAGATGTTCCTTTATTAGGACTTGAAAAAATTGGCAATCCTAATTACAAATGTTATTTTATAGCTCGAAAAAAGAAAAAAATAATATTATAAAATTGCCTCACATAGCCCAAAGACCTCGTAGGGTGGTTTGAAAAAGCATAACCCAAGCTTGCATTGCGGCCACGTGCAAAACCACCAAATCTTCAACTCTGACTAAAACTAAACAGCGTTGTTGACTAGTAGTAAAAAATATTTAATATTTAGCACCGCGTCTTACTACCCGTTCGGGTTATACGCTTTAAGTACTAATTACACTAATGGATTGGGAATTGGGAAGGTTGAATTAGAGGAAGTAAACCCGCATTTGCCTGGAGGGAGAGTGGAAAACCATTTACGAAAAACCACCCCCAGTTCACCCGACCGAGATTCGAACCTTGATCACCCCGTCCTCAGCAGTCTAGCTAAACACAAGTGCGTTAGCCAACTACGCCACCGAGGCGGGTTGCTAGTAGTAAAAACTGAAAAGCAATTTTCTGTGAGCTGTGTTAAACATCAAACCCAATATTCAAGAACTAATGAAAGCAAAACACTGCCAAAGATCATGATAATCTTCAATCTTTTTTTTTCTACCATTCTTCGACAAATGTTGGATTGATATTTAGATAAAATAAAGAAGTGATTAGAAATCATTTAAATTGTTTTTAATTAATGACCAAAAAAATAGGGAGGGTGTCTGGGTAAATGATTATCTACCAATGGGAAGCGTCAGCTGAAAAAAGGTTGGAAACCTCTGAAATTGGGGGAGCTTCTTGATCCTCTTTACTTTCTCTAGATACCTCGAATTGTGAATGTCATCTCGTATTGTAATTGTAAAAAAAAAAATTAACTCAAGATTTTGTTCAATGTCAACGTTTCATGAGTTCCTAGAACCAAAAATGCCATCTTTTGTTCAATATGGCCTTTATGTGCAAACAGTTTTGACACGCCTCTCTTAGACCAGTCGACCACTGAAACGAGCTATTTACAACTTTAAAGTGCACTTAATACTCAAGAATTATTTATACAACTAAGAGCCCATCTTACCTAGAGTAGCCAGGAAATTAGAAACATGATTAGGTTCAAACCAATAAACGTATAGGAGTGCAGTTTTCTGCAATATTAATTTTACAACAGGAAAATAATGATTGTAGATTTAATTTATGAAGCCTATTTTTTATTTTATTCTCACGTAAAATAGTAGTTTAAAATTGTAAAATAAACGAACATTTTAAATACTACAGTCTTTGGTTGTATTATTAATTCTATTCACCCTTTTTAGATGTTGCCTTTTTTTTTTTTACGTTATTCATTTTGTAAACCAGAGTTTTATGAATGCCTTTATATATATAAAGTTTGCCTTGCGTGACATCTCTCTGTGGCTCGCAGCTCATGGGTTTGGAATTCCATTTCATTCATCTCCCCTAAGGCTCACCTTGCTGAAGAAAAAAATGCCTTAAAATGGTTTCCGATTCAGGAGAAAAATGGTTCATGTCTCGTTAAAAGCGGAAACACATGCTGTAGCAATATATGGTTGGGTGTACACAAAACTAGTGAAGTTATAATCGGATCAACATTAAATGTACTAAAGCTGATTGTTCAGAAAATTAATAAATCTAATTTAGTCTATTTATAAGACAAACTATTGGTCGAAAGCTTAGGTTTATTTGGACAGTTAAAAAAAACTGTTTTTTTCCCCCTGCACTACATTTATTTCATGGCAATCTCGTAATAGTTTTTTTAAGTAATATTCTGATATAACTCATTAACATTGCAGCTTTTATAGCACAACTTTTTTTGTGTGAAAATAAATAAAATATTATCTGAGTATAAACATCTAATTTTATTTTATTCACATGGTGATATTTACAGTTGTTGAATATCTGTCATGAAAATAGTGGTATTAGATGACAAAACTTTTTAAATTAAGAAAAAAAAGTTGCCATTAAGTTACAGAAACCCCCCTTGAAGTACCCTTTTATATTAGGAAAAAAACTTTTTTTTGTTATAAAAACAAACCCGCCTCGGTGGCGTAGTTGACTAACGCGCTAGACGTGTTGAGCTCGACTGCTGAAGATGGTGAGATCGAGGTTCGAATCTCGGTCGGATGAACTGGGGGTGGTTTTTCCTAAATGGTTTTCCACTCTCCCTCCACGCAAATGTGGGTTCACTTCCTCTAATTCTACCTTCCAAATTCCTAATCCATTAGCGTAGTTAGTACTTAAAGCGTTAACCCAGACGGGTAGTAAGATGCATTGCTAATATTATTATTATAAAAACCATAAAACAACAGATTAATTCACGTCTTCTTTCACCCCAACCCACCTTTATATTGCGGGGACTATATTTCATGGTGTCTACTCAACTTGACCAATGAAATTTCCAATTTTTTCCTTGATCATTTCCTAAAATTTTCTATTCTAAAATATATCGCCCGTCTTCTACCCCCCCCCACTAAGTTTTTTATTAATCTTTTTGAGAAGAATAGTAATAATAAGTTTTAAAATTTAAATAAAAGATATTTTATTTTTATTTACATGGTCTACTAGGAGTTAGAAAATTATAACAGTTTTTTTTGTAATTTACCAAGTTCCCGACTTTTCCCCCATTTTTCCCCGACGACTTCAAATTCTCGTCTAATTCCAATTTTCCCGAATGTTAAGACACTCTGTATTTATTTCCCGGTAAGCCCTCCTCCAACCAAACTGAAAATAAAAGAGATTTCTTCAAGTCATTTCATTTCAGATTTCATCTCGTTTCAAGGATATGAGGAAACCTCACCCCGACATGATAAGGCATGATCTTGTTTCTGTGTGACTGTCGGAATGGGTGTGAAATAGTCCTCTTACGAAACATTTTTAAGCACGCCAACTTAATAACTAAAATATAGAACACACAAAATCCAGTCCCCGACAATTAATGCACCACTAAGAAAGGGTTTCCACACATTTCACCAATGATAAATTTTTCAACCATGCCAGGAATCGAAGCCGGACCCTTAGTTCAGTAGACAGACACGCTACCAACTGAGCTAAAGTGTCAGACTATATCGTCATTGGTGACCTGGTGGTCTAGGGGTAAGGTGTCAGACTTCTGTTGTCGGGGTCCGGGGTTCAATCCTCGGTCCTGGCACATATTTATCTGATTACCAAACCCTTCCTTCACCTCTGACAAGACGTGTATTAATCACAACTTGTGAATGTGGAGAATGCAAGGCCTCCACCGTGGTTCGGATTCCACGTTAAGCTGTAGGTCCTCCAATTCATCTCACAATCACCTTACCATTACACATTAGCGTAAGTGCGTATAACCCGAACGGGTAGTAAGACGCGGTGCTAATAATAATAATAATAATAATAATAATAATAATAATAATAATAATAATAATAATAATAACAGTTTCCAGGTTGAAGCCATTTTTTTTTTAAATAGAGCTTTGTGAAATGAGGAGATGAAAATTCTTAGAATATTATTTTATTAATAATTTGTTTCTTAAACAAGTATATTGTTTCATTCTTATTCTTTGATTAAATGTGGCGTTCTTTTTACCCCCCCTATATTTCTATGACAATGTATATTATTTCATTTCAAATAATATCTTAGAGTTATCAATATAATTTTGATAAAGGAGTGAGATAGATGGTCGGTGTGGTGCACCGTAGGCCTACTATTAATTTTTTATAGAAGAGTTGGGTCATATATATATATATATATATATATATATATATATATAAAGAATACAAAAATAAGAGTGGAGGAAAAATGAATGATCGCAAAAAATTTGATAAGCTTATTAGACGATAAGAAATACTTTGAGAGCTTATAAATGTGGTGTTGTAACAGACTTGAGAAGATCAGATGGAAAGATAGGGTGACAAATTAAGTTCTGAGAAGAGTGGGTAAGAAGAGAACCATTTTGGATGTGATTATTTGGTGAAAGTCAATTTGGATCTGACACATCCTTAGGAAGAACTGTCATAAGGATGTGTCAGATTAAAATTGCTGCACGAGGTCATACAAGGTTTATGGAAAGAGGGGGCTAGGAAGGAGGATTCTAGTATTGGATAACTTGAAGGGAACGAGAAAATTCTGGGAGCTGAAGGAGAAGGCAGAGGACCGGATGCATTGGTGGTCTAAGTTCACTGACAAACGGAATAATAGACCTGTCGTAAGACAGAACATATAATAATAACAATAAGATGATTGGGTGTAAAAAAAAAGTTTACAAACCACTGATATATATACACTTACAGGCGAGGTCTCATTTTCACTTATCTTCTCTTTTTTTTTCTTCTTCTTACTTTAGACACTGGAAGTGAATCTCATTTTTCATCTCATGGTAACAGAGAGAACGAGAAAAAAAAGAGAAGATAAAAATGTATATATACCACATTCTCGGTCAAGTATCCCTCAACTCTTCTTTCGGCGGGGGAGGGGTGTGAGGTTGAAGGGGGCTGCCCTTTCCCACGCTTCTAGACCTTTTTGAGGCAAGCCACCTGCTTGAGATTCAAGTCTTACATCAACCTCTCTCGCATTCAACCAACAACCACCCCCTAAAAAAAGGCATTCATAGTAACAATAAGGTAGCGTTTAATCTGGTTGCTTTTTTTTATTTATATATAAAACCAACTCAACCTGTACAGTCACATCCACCCTCTCAACCCTTATTTTATAAAGACAGTTTTTTCATATATTTTTTTTAAACCAAAAGAATTTTATTTAAAAGGGCGACTTAAGAAAATATATATTTTAAATATAAAAGGGTGGGGTAGAATACATTTACGTTATTTATAAACTTAGTAGTATTTTCTTCAGACGATAAATACAGTCAACTTTAAAAGAATAAAAAGGCATGAATTTATTTTAACATTCAAACTCTCATTACGATGGTTCAATGGATGTAATCTGTAAAGCAGTGTCCAAACAAGAGAAACCATAGGCCTACATTGACTCAATCGACTATTTATCAAGTCAGCAATAGGATTAAAACTGGCATACATCCCTGGGGGTACGCGAGGACATCTTAGGAGTATGTAAAATTTGAAATATATACATACATTCTTAATAACACCTTTCCCTCGCGGGGTAGGCAAGAAACTGCATGTAGCAACAACAACAAAAAAAACTCGGCACATAATCCATTCTCACTAACTTTCTATAGGGTGTTCATTTGAAAACTTTCCAACAAAATCTCTCTGAAACAACACAATGCATAAAAAATGTCTTAAACAAACATTGTTTGGTTCTGAAGGTGAAGTAAGCTAGTATGGGTAGCGTTTCTAAGGTGACTTTAAGGTCACTTTGATTTGTTATTAATGAGACCTTCTATTTTGTATTACTATTATTGTAGATCAGGTTGTGCCATTTTCTAAATGGTGGTTTAAGGATTTTTTAAATAAAAGTTATCACGAGAAATGAGCCTCACAAGTTTCTGAGTTACCGGCACCGGGTCGAGGCATTAGAATTTGGCCTATTCAAACATAACTCTGGGATGTACAGTTATTTGTGTGCTGTGTGCTCACACGTGTGATTTATTCACGTTTTTGTGTATTTGGAGAATTATTATTGAGAAAAACACTAAGTTTTAACTTTAAAGGAGATTTTATAAATGATCTCTATTTTTGAGTTAAACTATGATATATTTTATTTTCGAATCACTTCTGAAACTTAGTTAGGTTGCTTTTGTAATATTTCTAAATAACATCGCTATCCTATTTCTTAACTCTTCGATATTTGCTGGTTTAGTCCCATAAATATTGTACTTTGAACATCCCCATTTATTGTGATAGCTTTTACTTTAAAAATGGCACAACGTGACCTAAAAAAGTATGTAATAAAAAAATAGGGACTATTATTTAAACAAATCAAAGTCACCTTAAAGTCACCTTAAAGTCACCTTAAAGTCACCTTAAAGTCACCTTAAAGTCACCTTAAAGTCACCTTTGCAACGCCACCCAAGGTAGTACCAGCCTTATCACCCTCAGAACCAAATGACTTTTGTTTAAAAAAAAATCTCTGCAATGCGTTGTTTTCGTGATATTTTGGTGGAAAGTTTCCAAATGAACATCCGGTGTACACTTAACTATTTTTGCATACTCCCTTCACTTCCCCAAGATCCAAACGCTGAGCCATACATGCTCTTAGTCTTAAGACTTTGAGCTCGACTGCTGAGGACGAGGAGATCAAGATTCGGTCGGGTGAACTGGGGGTGGTTTTTCCTAAACGGGTTTCCACTCTCTCTTCCCACGCTAATGTTGGTTCACTTCCTCTAAATTCAACCTTCCCAATTCCTAACCCATTCGCGTAATCAGTACCTAGCCGTATAATTCGAACTGGTAGTAAGACACGGTGCTAAATAAAAGAAAATAGCATATATATATAAAATAAATATATATATAAATATACATATAAAAGTTGGTGTCCCTATATATATATATATATATATATATATATATATATATATATATATATATATAAATATACATATAAAAGTTGGTGTCCCTATATATATATATATATATATATATATATATATATATATATATATAATATAATATATATAAAATATACATATAAAAGTTGGTGTCCCTATATATATATATATATATATATATATATATAATATAAATATATATATATAATATAAATATATATATAATATAAATATAAAAATAAATATATAATAAAAATAAATATATAATATAAATATATTATATATAATATAAATATATATATGTATATTTATATTTATTTATATATATATATATATATATATATGCTATTTTCTTTTATTTAGCACCGCGTCTTACTACCAGTTCGAATTATACGGCTAGGTACTGATTACGCGAATGGGTTAGGAATTGGGAAGGTTGAATTTAGAGGAAGTGAACCAACATTAGCGTGGGAAGAGAGGGTGGAAACCCGTTTAGGAAAAACCACCCCAGTTCACCCGACCGAATCTATATATAGGGATACCAACTTTTCGCAAACCGGGTTTTCACGAAATGTTTGAAAAATCCATTTCGAAAACGCTAAAACTTTGTTTAAGTCCAAAGTATCATTATTATGTATTTTTGAGATCACGAAATAAAACTATACAGGAAATAAATTTTTTTTAACGAAATCTTATTATGATTCGTCTTTTAAAACGAAATTCATGTTTTCTAGGCAGAATTCAGTTTGTTAGTTAACATGCAAATAACATTAGCGGCCATGTTGATTTAGACTCCCGTAAAAATGCAGTACCGGTCAAGGTCAAACTACGCAGCCTTTATCATCGATGTCAACACATATCAAAGAATAGTCGAATATAAACAGTGGACTCGCAAAGATGGATCGTAATTTTATTCTCTTCTATGTAGACTTTAATAATAAACTTAAAAACCCATGCTTTTATTGTACTCCGTTTCAAATCTAATGATAAAATATGTACTATGTATTTATTTTGATAGTTTTAAAAAGTATTCATGGACTATTTTACTTAATGGATTATTGAATTAGACGTTATTTGTATTCCCTTTAAGACAAAACATTTCTTGTTATTTCATTGTATCAATGTTTGTTATTGTGAGTGAGAATATTTTAATAGTCTTTATTTATGGTGTGATTTTATATTATATTCGTAAAAAATATCATGGGGGAAAAAAAGATTTAACCATGATTTTTCAAGGTGTTATAAAACCAATTTTAAGACGAAATTTTTGTTTGTTTGAGAATTTTTATGACGAAATTCAAATTTTTTTATGACGAAATTTCATATACTTATTTACCATAAGATAGGGAGGGGGGGTCTCTCTCTCTCTCTCTCTCTCTCTCTCTCTCTCTATATATATATATAAAATATATATATATATAATATATATATATATATATATATATATATATATATACATATATAGCCTCGATTCCCAAAGATAACGGAGAATTATTATTTTCTGTCACTGCATCTTACTAAACGCATATGAACTAATACGCTAACAAGCTAGGTATGAGAAAAATTAAATTTAGAGGAAGTGTATCCACATTTGCGTGATCACCCATTTAGCAAAAACCACCCTCAGTGTATCCGACCGGGATTCTAACCTTTATCTCTCCGTCATCGTCATTCTAGTACAGTATACAGTGAGTGTGATGTCTTAGGTGATGCGGCCACCAAAACGGTTCACAATAGAAGTGACTAGATCCACTTTCATGTATTCATACGACAAGTCATGTGATCAGCAGCAGCTGTCACTTTTGATATATATTATCAATGTCTATAAAATAGTACAAATGAATTGTATTAAACTATAATCAATATTGATAACAATTTTTTATTGTATTATTTAGATCCTTCCTCTCATCAAAAACCTACAATTAGAATAAAGTCAGTTCAAGATAAATGAAGGGTGACCTGGTGGTCTAGGAGTAAGATGTCAGACTTATGTGCTGGCGGCCGGGGTTCAATCCTCGATCCCGGCACAGATTTATCTGATTACCAAACCCTTCCTTCACCTCTGACAAGACATCTTGTGAATGTGGGGAATGCCAGGCCTCCACCGTGGTTCGGATTCCACGTTAAACTGTAGGTCCTTCATTTCATCTCACAATCACCCTACCATTACACATTAGCGTAATTGCGTATAACCCGAATGGGTAGTAAGACGTGGTGCTAATAATAATAAGATAAATGAAAGCCGCCTCACGCGTCGTCATTCTTTCTGCCATTACGTCATCGAGACCACAATATGATATAATAGGTGGACAAGCGGTGTGTATGCACACACATGTGCTAGCGTCTAGTGTAGATGCGCCCGCGGGGCTGCTGTTCAAGGTCACACCATCCAACAGCCGGTTCCAGCAGGCTGTGATCTGCTTCGTGTGGGCTACCTGAAGGTCACACTCTCTCTCTTTCTTTGTTTCTCTCAAAGGTGTCTCGTAATCTTCTTTTCTCAAAGTATAGATAGACATGATGATCCCAATGCATCAGATGATAACACAACTTTTCTCTCATCTTAGATTGAAACTGGGTGTTTTTAATTTGATTGACAGGGAATCCACATATGTGGGGTTTAATAGATATTTGGAGCTCAGCCAAACCACTAAGCTAGACTCATCCTAGTAAGGTTTTCTAGTGATGGTATGTATGTATGATCAAGGTATGAAACACCTGAGCGTGCCTTTTTATTAAAGGGTTTCCCTTTTAGCTTTCACGCTAATGCAGGTGTATTTATGTTTAAATTTTACCTTTCATATCCTTACCAGATTAGCATTGTATATGTCTTTATATATTATTAGCGTTTTAATATATTTTATATTATTAGTGTTTTATATATTTTATATTATTAGCTTTTTATATATTTAATTTATTAGCGTTATATACACATATAGTATGTATTGATTTTTGGGACAGCAAAGACACAGGTTGTTGATTTTACAAAGTTTATTGAACAAATTAATAACTTTTGTTTGTCTATGCCGGTAAATAACAAAGGTAAATAACAAATATTCGACACGTCATTTAATTCTTGTCAATCTATGTTGTGTCTGATATTTTACTTGAACTTAAGAGGATAACAATAAAGAATTCAAGTTGTTCTTATAATTAATAACAATGCAAAGCAAAAGATAAATTATTGCGTTACATGTCTACCAACAAAACAATGAATAAATTAATAGTTGAGCGACAAATAACCTCAACACTCCTCCTTAATTATCGCTCTGAGAAGTTTTACAAATGAGTTTTTAGCAAGTGGTTTAGTCAGAATATCTGCAAGCTGACTTCTGGTTTGAACATGCTAAGGAAGTACAGTATTACCTATATTCTGTTGAATGAATTTTCTCGAAATTTCTATGTGGTTTTTACCCTTGGTTTGTCTTGCCTTCATGTGAGTTATGCAGCATAGTTATTGCTGACTTATTATCAACGTACAAGGTAGTTGGTTCATCAGTCTTCAGAATTTTCAATTCCGTGCAGATTATTCTTGTCCAGCTGACATCATCTATCGAAGAAACAGCAGCTCTGTACTCGGCCTCAGCAGTGGAATTTGCTACCACTGGTTGCTTCTTGGAGTACCAAATTACAGTCCTCCTCTCATCAGCAGTACTCCACTCGTTGACTTTCCTGACTCTCTGTCTCCTCCGTGATCAAGTCTGTGTAGGCCACTAGTCTTGATCCTCCATCGAATTTGATACCATAGTTTCACAGTAGTACTCTTCAGATACATGAACACTCTTCTAATCATTTTCCAATGACTTTTCATTGGTCTGCTGCTGTACCGACTCAGATAATTGACAGCGTAGCTTATATCTGGTCTTGAGATTGTTGCCAGATAGAGCAGCGATCCGAGAGCCTCTCTGTAGGGGGTTCCCACTGGTACTGGTTTGTCGTTCTTCTGGTTTTCTTCGTCAGTCACCATCCCTTTTTCGATCGGTGTTGAAGCTGAGTTGCACTAATCAAGATTAAATCTTTTCAGGATTTTTTGTGGTGTACTTTGGCTGACTTATGAAGATTCCATCCTGTTCAATTTTCAATTCCATGCCAGGTAGGATAGCTTGTCTTGGATCTTCTTCTCGTACATGATCTCAAATTGTTCGTTGATCTTCTTCAAGACTTCGAAAATAGCGTCTTCTCTCTTGCCTATAACTAGACCATCATCGACAAATAATGAGATCATGATTGTCCTGCTCTCATTATAATATATACAAGGATCTCATCTGTACTAGTGAATCCAATCTTCTCCAATTTGAGGAAATCTTCTCATTCCATTTTCTAGGTGCTTGCTTCAGACCATACAGACTTTTCCGTAGTCTGCACATTTTTTAGATCCGTCTTCAAAGCCTTTTGGTTGATGCATATATAGCTCTCCTCCAGGTCACCATGAAGAAATGCCGTTTTAAACATCGAAGGTCACTACTTTCATCTTCTCAGCTGCTGCATGACTCAACAACAATCTAATTGATGTGTGACGAGCCACAGGACTAAAGGTATCAGTATAATCAATTCCTTCCTCTTGTTCAAATCCACGTGCCACCAGTCGAGCTTTGAATTTTCCATTCGTCTTCTCTCTCAAAACCCAGCGACAGGTGAGTGGTCTAGCATACGGTGGGCACTTCACAAGTTCCCAAGTCTTCATCCTGATCAGCGAGTCATATTCTTCTTTCATTGCATTGTACCAGTTTGTGTCTTTCAATGCTTCATCACTGGTATGTCCTGAACTTCACCAATCATTGCATTTCCATCTCCCTCTGATGTAACTCATCACATAATCAGAGAACCTTGCAGGTTTCTTCAGTGTCTTGCGATCTCTCAATACTCTCTTTTCTTGTTTAGACGATGTTGATTGAACGCTTGAGGATCGAGGATGAGAGAATCAGTTCTGGTGAAAATGCACCGGACCTAACCTCACATAGTGCTCTAGTATCGAAACATCATAAGAAGTCAAATCAGCAACCGGCAAACAAGCAAGAGAAGTCCAAAGTGACTTGCTATAAATGTGGAAAACAAGGACACGTTATTAAATATTGCAGAGGTAAGCCATGTGCGAAATATACTGGCATTGCAAGAAAATGTATCCGTGCAATACATGCGGAACAAAAGGACATTTCGCAAAAGATTGTCCACAGACCGATCAGAAGAAACAACATCAAGCAGCAACAGACCAGCCTTGTTGACAATTGGTTTGTCAAGTGCAGAGATGAAACACGCCAAGCAGAAACAATATAAAACGTAACGTCTGGATTCAGGACTGTGGTGCATCGCAGCATATGACTTCACATAGAGAGTGGTTTTCACACCTGACGCATCTTGAAGAACCTGCTACCATTGTTATTGGAGATGCAACTGAATTGGAGGGCGTTGCCATCGGAGATATTGATGTTGAGGCATATGATGGAAACAACTGGAACCCAGTGAGTCTGAAAGATGTACTTTATGTTCCCAAGCTGGACTACAATCTTTTCTCAGTAGGACAGATCTTGGACAAGGGGTACATTCAAATGGCAGACAAAAAGACTTCTAGAATTGCTACTTCAGATGGTCAACACACGAAAGTCATTGCAGAGAGAGAAGGAAATTTGTACAAGATGATGCTACGAAAGGAAGGAAAAGGAATCTGTATGATTGCAGATTCTATCAGGATCTGGCACGAACGACTAGCTCACCAGAACGTAAAGTACGTTCGAAACGTTTTGAGCAAGAACAATATCAAGTATGTGGATGATTGGCAAGATTATACATGTGAAGGATGCATCTATGGCAAGCAGCACAGAGTCTCACATCCAATCAACACGAAAGTATCCAAAGAACCTCTGGACTTAATCCATGTGGATCTTGGTGAAATGGAAGTTACGTCGATTGGAGGAGCCAAATATTTTCTGTTATTCAAGGATGACTTTTCACATTTTAGAACGGTCTATTTCTTGAAGTCAAAGAATGAAGCAGCCACAAAACTGGATATCTTCATGAAACTGGTGGAAAATCAGTTTGACAGGAAAGTCAAAGCTTTGAGATCAGACAACGGATTGGAAATCAAGAACAAAGAAACAAGGAAACTGCTTGAGGAACTTGGAGTTTTTCACACCTTTACTAATCCATATACGCCAGAACAGAATGTTAGAATCGAGAGGGAGATGAGAAACCGTAGTGGAAGCTGCACGTTCAGCTCTCCACGCAAATGATTTGAGTAAGACGCTTTGGGCAGAAGCTGTAAACTACGCAGTCTTTACGATCAACCAGACTGGAACGAGTTCAGTACCTGGCAAGAGTCCTGCTGAGCTTTGGTTTGGTCGTAAGATGAATGTGAGCAAGATGAGGATCTTCGGAAGTGAATGTTTTGTACTGAAGCCAAAAAGAAACAAACTAGACAAGAAGTCAGAGAAAGGAATATTCGTAGGATACGATGTAGATTCAACAGGATACAGAGTGTATATACCAAACAATCGTCGAGTAATTAGTACGGATAATGTTACTTTTAATGAAGCCAAGATGAGAAGCCAGAAGCAGACAGAAGTTGAATCAAATTTCAAGAAGGAAACAACAAATCAAGATGAAGAAGATGATAAGAAAAGAGGAATCAGAAGAATCAGATCATGATGATACGACCAGTAATGCAGAAGAAACACAAGAAGAACAGATTGAAGAGTCAAACGAAGATATTGATGAACAATTAAACATCATCTATCCAGTTTTGTGGCTGCTTCATTCTTTGACTTCAAGAAATAGACCGTTCTAAATGTGAAAAGTCATCTTGAATAACCAGAAAATATTTGGCTCCTCCAATCGACGTAACTTCCATTTCACACCAAGATCCACATGGATTAAGTCCCAGAGGTTCTTTGGATACTTTCGTGTTGATTGGATGTGAGACTCTGTGCTGCTTGCCATAGATGCATCCTTCACATGTATAATCTTGCCAATCATCCACATACTTGATATTGTTCTTGCTCAAAACGTTTCGAACGTACTTTACGTTCTGGTGAGCTAGTCGTTCGTGCCAGATCCTGATAGAGTCTGCAATCATACAGATTCCTTTTCCTTCCTTTCGTAGCATCATCTTGTAACAAATTTCCTTCTCTCTCTGCAATGACTTTCGTGTGTTGACCATCTGAAGTAGCAATTCTAGAAGTCTTTTTGTCTGCCATTTGAATGTACCCCTTGTCCAAGATCTGTCCTACTGAGAAAAGATTGTAGTCCAGCTTGGGAACATAAAGTACATCTTTCAGACTCACTGGGTTCCAGTTGTTTCCATCATATGCCTCAACATCAATATCTCCGATGGCAACGCCCTCCAATTCAGTTGCATCTCCAAAAACAATGGTAGCAGGTTCTTCAAGATGCGTCAGGTGTGAAAACCACTCTCTATGTGAAGTCATATGCTGCGATGCACCACAGTCCTGAATCCAGACGTTACGTTTATATTGTTTCTGCTTGGCGTGTTTCATCTCTGCACTTGACAAACCAATTGTCAACAAGGCTGGTCTGTTGCTGCTTGATGTTGTTTTCTTCTGATCGGTCTGTGGACAATCTTTTGCGAAATGTCCCTTTTGTTCCGCATGTATTGCACGGATACAGTTTCTTGCAATGCTCAGTATATTTCGCACATGGCTTACCTCTGCAATATTTAATAACTTTGTCCTTGTTTTCCACATTTATAGCAAGTCACATTTGGACTTCTCTTGCTTGTTTGCCGGTTGCTGATTTGACTTCTTATGATGTTTCGATACTAGAGCACTATGTGAGGTTAGGTCCGGTGCATTTTCACCAGAACTGATTCTCTCACCCTCGATCCTCAAGCGTTCAATCAATCTCTCGACAGTTCGATCTGCTCCTGTGACGGTATCCCAGGCTGTCCTAAAATGTGCGAGCTTCTGAGGTAGTACGCTGATAATCCTGGTGATAATCCAGTTAGATTCTCATCGGGTCGTTCTCACTTGCTAGTTCATCGGCAATCTGCACAACCTCCATACAATTTTCCACGGCTGACTTGTTTTCATCATAAGTGAAGCTGAAAAATTTTCTCTGCAGACCTTCTACAGTGACATCTGTCACAGTACCATACAAACTTGTCAATTTCTCTAACATTTGTCTTGACGTTGTACAATTTGCAATTTTGATCGCAATATTACTACTAACATTTTAAGCCTATTAAAGTCTGAGCCTCAAGGTCCTTGTTGACCCACTCTATATCTTGCTCATCATTAGCGCCACCTGCTGGCTTTACAGTGAGACCACTTACAATATTATATAAACCTTTGACTTTAATGTTAGAATTAATTTAAATTTCCAAGATACAAAATTGACTTTTCCTTGAGCATCTTCACTTAAAGTTTCTAAATGAGATCTTACAGTGTCCATACTGACTGATTTTAATATAAATTTATTAATGTAATTAATTTAACTTGACTAGAAGTGAATTAAGTCTTTCAAAATTTTCAATACAATTTGACTTGACGTTTTAATACTGTTCTAATTATAATAAGTTAAATATGAAACATAAAATTATGTGTCGCCCGAAAAATTTCACCGCTTGTTGCTTGCTGTCGACGTGTGATGGCTTGCTGCATGCGGCGTAATGACTTGCTACTTTTGGCTTACTACTTACGGCTTACTGCACACGTCCCTTGCGGCTTCGACTTGTTGCTTTCGGCTTCCAAATTATTTGCTTTTCCTTGTCTTTGCTTTTGTCCACGTTGTCCTACAGCACTGTCCTGGGCCATAACCTATTGATTTTTGGGTCCGCAAAGACACAGGTTGTTGATTTTACAAAGTTTATTGAACAAATTAATAACTTTTGTTTGTCTATGCCGGTAATAACAAAGGTAAATAAAAAAATATTCGACACGTCATTTAATTCTTGTCAATCTATGTTGTGTCTGATATTTTACTTGAACTTAAGAGGATAACAATAAAGAATTCAAGTTGTTCTTATAATTAATAACAATGCAAAGCAAAAGATAAATTTTTGCGTTACATGTCTACCAACAAAACAATGAATAAATTAATAGTTGAGCGACAAATAACCTCAACAGTATGTATATATATAATATATATATATATTATATATATATATACACTATTTTCCTTATATATTCTTTTTTCTTATAGTTTTTTCTCATATATTTTCTTATATTTCATACTTCACCTCTGACAAGACGTGTATTAATCCAACTTGTGAATGTGGGGAATGCCAGCCTCCACCGTGGTTCGGATCCCATGTAAACTGTAGGTCCTCCATTTCATCTCACAATCACCCTACCATTATACACAGCGTATGTGCGTATTACCCCGAAGGGTAGTAAGACGCGGTAAAAATAATAATAATAATAAAAATAATATTGTAATTATATATTGATATACCAAACACACACACTATTTCTTTAGTGTTTTTTACGTGTACTAACCATTTTGCCTTAACCAAAACTTAATTAATGAAGAGCCATCAATGGGAAGGTGAATTATAAGAAATTGATCTAAATTTCAGAAAAAGAGAGGGGGGATAGAAAAAATAACGTTAAAAAAGTAATCACATGGTGAGTATGCAACAAAGATGTAATTCTCATATGTATAAAAAACTCTACTTAATTCAACTTTACCCGTCTCTATCACCGGGTAAGACATGGAGATTAAAATTTTTTTTGTAGAATACTATTTGCTGGTATAAATTATTACTTATTTTTTCCTCGTAGGATTATTAAAACGACAACTAATTGTATTAAATTAATTTTTTCTACTATACACTCGATTATACGCCTTTGCACTCATTACGCTAATAGTTTTAAAGGAGGGGGAAAGCTACTTTTTAAAGTAATGTAACCGTAATTGCGTGGAGGGAGAGTGAAAAATAATTTTGGGAAAACTTTCCTCAGTACACCCGGCCGAGAGTAAAACTTCGATTTTCCCATCATCGCTAATCTAGTCTACTGCGAATTAGACCAAGCGGCAAACAAAAAAGGGTATAAATTATTTAGGCATATTTTTATTCAAACCACTCAACCACACACCCATAACATTACAAAAAGACTTTGTGGCTGGAAAATGCCCTAGATGATTAACAGAAAGATGCACATCAAAATCTGATTGCAAAACTGTTTATGACATTCCTCTGATGTAACTCTACTCCGTGATGAGCTACCGTATTTTTTCGGCGGTGACGTCATCGTGTGTCATCCAAAACATCGAGATAAAATATTTATACAGTATAATTGAGAAATGGAAGGCTCGAAATTAAACGGTACATTGCAACTATCAGGATACGCAGATGATTTAGCATTGTTGGGCAATATTAAGGAAGTTATTGCAAGGAATGCATACATTTTATAGTTTAGTAAGAAAATATTTTTTATAAGTGATCGCTGAAAAGATTATACTATATAATGATCACACAAGAAACAGGACAGAGGACCTAATTTAGAGATTATTGCAAACAACGTGTCAATCATTTAACATAGTTAACGATTTTAAATATTTAGAAACCATTTCCCCCTTGCAATGACCATTATATTAATTTAGAAATTGGGAAAAAATAATACAGTCTGAAAATGCATGCAAATACTCGGTCAATAAGTTTTTGACATCTCGCCTACCTTCAAGGAATGTAAAAGGTATTAAAAAAACAATAACTTTACAGGTTGCTCTTTATGGGTGTGAAACGGGGTCTCTTACCTTACATGATGAAAAAAGGTACTTAGGAAGATATTTGGTTCAAAAAGGTATGAGGCTACTGGGGACGTAGATGGTTACTTAATGATGAGTTACATACTCTGTACTCATACCAAGACTTTTTAGGATAATAAAGTCTCTTAGATTACGGGGGAAACACACATAGCGCCAATGGGATAACTAGAACCGTGGGTTTTGGGCAAACCCAATGGAAGGAGACAATTGAGAATATCTAGACGCAGATGGAAAATAACATTAGAATGTATCTGAAAGAGAGAGTGTGTAATGGGGGTGGAATGGAGAGAACTAGCCAAATGAAATGGTGGCTTAAGTGGCGGCAATGAGCTTTCGCCCTGCCTAATACCATAGAGTAACTATACCCTGATTTTGGTTTGAAGAACAGTAGAGAAAATCAAAACAAATTTATTAGAGGCCAACATTGATATGTTTTATATTATGTGTTATTTGAAAGGTATTGATAATATCTATAAAAGTAACATCTGCATATGACATGACTTTATGTTGAATATATTAACATTGTTTTAGTAAACTTTAGTAACTAACTTCTACTGTTCTTCTTACAAATTTTTATTTTATTTTTATTATTATTAGCACCGCTTTTTACTATACGTTTCAGGTTATACGCACTTACGCTAAAGTGTAATGGAAGGGTGATTGTGAGATGAAATGAAGACCAAAAGTTTAACGTGGAATCCGAACCACGGTGGAGACCTGGCATTCCCACATCACAAGATGTCTTGTCAGAGGGAAGGGAAGGGGTTTGGTAATCAGATAAATCTTTGCAGGGACCGAGGATTGAAAACCCCCGGCCGCCCGCATAGATTCTTCTTACCAAAACAACTAAAAGTAAAATTCCTTCAAAACCAATTAAGAAATATTAAATTAGATTGCTGCGTTACAACTTTTTGCCAATCCTTTCAATACCAATGCTCACGAGCACATTAGCATTTTATGAGAAACTATTTAAATGAAGAGAAAAAGTTTTATTAAATTCCAGGACACCCTCGACAGATATTCAAGAACTGTTGAGATCACACCGTTAAAAAAATTTAACTGGGGGAGATTTTTTATTTATTTTTGTCAAAAAAATATATTTTTGCTATAAAAACTGCAAAAAGCACTGGCCATTTTCTCATGTTCCTTTTACTCCTACCAGTCCGATATCACCGAACCTTTATATTTAATGGAAGAGCTGAATTTCTCATACGGATTTTTTTCCTGTCTCTTTCTGAAAAAAAATCGCTTGGTTTTAATTTGAGTCACGTCACACAGTGGAATTACATTTTAACTCAGTAAACGTTTTTTGTAAAAAATATTTATTTCTTGAGTTCACAAAGAATTTTAATTTTTTCAGAAAATCTATTTTGAAATATTTAGAAATGGAATGCTAAATTTTTCATCAATTAATTCATAAGAATTCTCTAAAAATTTCTCGAATTTTCTGTATGTCAGATAAGGGTTCTTCTTTGAAAATTAGACTGTATATTCGTTTAGAAAGTAATTATCATTCCTGTTCTATTTTTGAATTCACAAGAGGGGTGAACGCTTCAGTAATTTCGTCCTTGGACGGAAGTTCATGTGGCGTGGGTACCGGAACTCGTGAGGGTAGCTGTGTTGATTGGCTGTTAAGTATAACTAACTTTTAATTCGGGGAAGATTTTTTTTTGTTACCGCTTCCCCCCTCCTTTTTAAGCTTTACGCTTATATGCTAATTAAGACGATAGATGCTGAGGAAAGTGATGGCCAACGTGCTGAAGTTTGTCTGGACATCCGTGGAGCTCACCTGAGTGACTTTATCTTAAAAAAAAGTGTAGTTGTAGTTTGATTTAATTTTCTAGTGAGGTTTAATTTTCAGTTAAAGTATGAATTCTAAAGTTAATAATCATCTAAGTTTCGGCCCACCCTGTAAAAGTCATAAGGATCACAATCTATTGAATCTCAGATAAAGGGGAGGTTAAGACTTGAATCTTACCCAGATGCACCAGAGATTTCATCACATCTTAGGCGTAAAAAGTGAAATCACTCTACGATATTTAAAAAATATATATACATTTTTTTTTAAAATATTCCCTTGGATCTTTTTTCATTGTTGTCAAGTGAAGAAATCAGAAAAACACGGACCAAAATGACATTTTATATTTTGAGCATAATTGTTAACTAATATCCCGGCTAAACAACCAACAATGGGTTTCTAAAGAGTGTTTTTTCTAAATGGTTTACCGATCTCCTTATACCGCAAATTAAGGCACATTTTATCTGACATTTATCCAACTCATCTCCATTCTTTTAAATTTAAATATGCGAAAACACGGCCAAGAGTAAAAAAACGCAATGCAGAAAAAAGATTTAATCTCGCAACATATTTGGTACAAGGTCAACCTTGAGTCACGCCAGTTGTAATATTCAAGCATCTGTCTTAGTAATTTCAATGGTACGCGTCTTACATTATGCCCAAAAGCCGACCGCCTCAGTAGGAGAGAAATTTCCACGCAGACATTCAGCTCTAACGTAATATTTAAAACCTTATATTTTGAGTTTTATTATTATAAAAAAAATGTTTGATAATGTGGCATAGCTTATTTCCAACGTATTTTTAAGCATATTTGCAGAGCTATGAAACAAGGCTTGATGAAAAAAGACTCTAGATTTAGCCCTCCTCTAACAAATACAGTAATTTTTTGATAGGCTATCCAACATACAATTTAAAGATATCCGAGAACTAGCAGCAAGCTTTCCTCTTTACCTTAAGATAAGGATTTTCATAGTTTTCTTTCCCGTCTTTTTGATTGACATTAAAAAGGGTGATTGTAGGTGAAGGGTGAAAGGGAGTTAAAGGTTAGACTGAAAAGAGATGTTTAATTCCAGAAAACGACACAGACCAGTGTATTTTAAACCACGTGGCATGAGAGCAAGTTATAATTTTAAACCCATGACCGAGGCGGCCACCTTAAGGTTACAGTAAAGGAGACATTTTAATTAAATTAATTGATACTCAATAGTAGCCGGCGCCGATACCTAAGCACGTCCTTTGATTTTTCCCAGGAGGGAAATCATGTGCTGACATTATGGGCCACTTCATAATTTTTATAATATTATTATTACTAGGCCCTATTATTTGGCACCACGTCTTACATACCCTTTGGGGTTTTATGCTTTAAGTAGTAATTAGCTAAAGGTTAGAATTGAAAAGATTGAATTAAGAGGAAGTTAACCCGCATTTTCATGGAGGGAAAGTGGAAAACCATTTAGGGAAAACCACCCGCAGTTCACCCGACCGAGATTCTAACCTCGATCTCCCAGTTCTCTGCAGTCGAGCTCAACACGACTGCGCGTTTTGCCAACTATGCCACCGGGGGGTACCAGATATATAACCATAACATTAAATAGACGGTGGCCAACGTGGTCTAAACGTCAACCTCACTTAGTCTGGTTTGTTGGTGACAGTGAGATCTGAGACCAAATCCTGGACAGGGATTTTGAGGCGGTTTTTTTCCTAAATGGTTTTCTCACTCTACCTTATACTTTCTATATTTGCTTAGTCACTCGATCCTATCAACATTGCCCAAACAACTAAGACGCTTCCAATTGACCTATCGGATTCCCTTTCAAACCGCACTACTTCAGCACCCATTCATATTAATGACACTGCCCATAAAGAGTTTTTTTCCACATACATTTATATCTTAGACATCCTTTAAAATTTTACTTCCTCGTTCCCCAAATCAAATAATGTAGTTAAAGAAAATAGCCCGGATGGGTAGTTAGCCATCGTACATAAAAAAAAGTACAGCAATTATTTTATGATTATTTTTTTTATGATTAAAAAATAATAATAATAAAGAACTGATTGCACTGTATAGTGGTGTAATGAACTGTTAATTTTGTTTGTCCATGAACTATATCTCCTCCCCCTGACCAACATCCCAAGCTATATCGCAAGGAGAAACTAGTCTAAAAAAACCCTTCGTGACATTGACGCTGCTAACAACACATTCCATACCTGGTTCGTACCGTTAAAACGGAGGACAAAATCACGTCATAGTGGTGGGCTGTAGTGAATTATCACACACTAGTTTTTTAGGTTTGTCTACAACGGGTTTATTATAATATTAACCAACCTAACCCAAAAACCCAACCTGCGATTGATGAGTGCCGGAAAGGTTGGGCTTTGTAAAAAGGGATATTTCTTATCATTTAATAATAAAAAATGTATAAAGTGAGGGTGAGTTAAATTCATTTATTTTTACTAAATAAATTAAAAAAAAAAACAAAAATCCATTTTTGTTCTGTCCCGTGGTGTATACTATCTATAGGGGTGCGGAATTGACTTTTAAATCATTAAGGAGATCTTATTGAGGGTGTTTAAAGATAATATTTAGCACCGCGTCTTACTACCGTTCGGGTTATACCTTTAAGTACTAATTACGTTAATGGATTTAGGAATTGGGAAGGTTGAATTAAAAAGAAGTGAACCCGCATTTGCGTGAGGAGGGTGGAAAACCATTTAGGAAAAGCCACCCCCAGTTCACCCGACCGAGATTTAAAACCTCGATCTCCCCGTCCTCAGCAGTCGAGCTCAACACGACAAGTGCGTTAGCCAAATACCCCACCGAGGCGAAGCACCTAATCATCACTTGGTGGTATGTTATCACCTTTTTACCCCCGTAACTTCGCAACGAGCTCTGTGTGGTACAAACCGTACGATCAGACGCTAAACACTTTACAAACAAAAGTTAGTAATCCCTTTGGTGAAGCGCACATATCCTAGGGTATTAATGGCGTGTTGTAATCGACGGGAATATATCCTGCTAAGAAAAGTTTTTTTAACGAATGCTACTAATCATTAACTATTAAAATCCGTCTATCTATAGTCTGGCTTTCCATAGGAATCTCGTTACTTGAAAACTGTAAATTTAAGTTGCCACAATAGTATAGAAAATTATTACAATTTTAATCGACATTTTTAATCCGTTAATTTGTAATTAAAAAGATAAATTATACAGTTATCCAAAAGTAAGTTTTATTGGGAGCTTTTCATCACCTTAAGATTAACCTTTTAACTAGTTAATCAAATCGACCATTTTATTACAGTGTAACGTTTTTAATTCGAAGTGAAAGATATATCTAAAAAAAACCCAAAACCCCCAAAATCTGAATTAACCATTTTCATGAGTATTTAGGCAATAATACATCAATAAATTTAAAAATATTTCTACATATAATCACTTAAATTTTATATATGTCATATAAAACAAACATCACAATAAAAACAAACATAAAGAAATCACAAGAAAGTTGAACAAAAAAAAATGTAAAACCTTGGCCCAAATTAGCATACGAAAATTGCAGATCAGAATTGATAAAAGTTGAGCCAACATATCCCCTTTATTAGGCAACCCACTCATCACCGGGCAATCCCCGCCTTCTCATTTACTATTGTCAATAGACTAACTCCAAATTTATTTGACATTCTCACATATAAGGTGGGTTAATAAAGATCGTAAGCTAGGTTTGAAATGAGGGCAAACTAGAAAAAATTAACAACATATAGGCTTCGAAATATCAAAATATTTCCTTCTAAAAATTCGAATTAAATATTATCTTTTTATCGATGATTTAAATAGAAATTTCATCGGGAAAAAAAAGGTAGCCTCGAATTATTAAATTTTTTAAATTAATCAATACAAAATGTGCTAATGTTCTATGTATAATGGGAAATTGTATTGCCTTTCAATGAATGTTGGTGGTCGAAAGTGAAATTCTTGTAAAAAATCAGCCATTGATGTAAGTTTGCCAAAATCTGATTCCGTTTACGTTCTTTAGTGATTGAAAACTATATAACAAGCAATATTGTGCACTGCGTCTTACTACCCGTTTGAGCTTATCCATATATTCACACAAATCAAATAGGAAAGGGAGATAGAATTTAAAGAAACTCAAATTTGTATGCCACGAATTTTGCCACGGTAATCTAGTTCAGCATTAGTGTGACAAGGTAGACCATTTATACCACCAATGCGGGTGGTAAGATGGTAAATTAAAATTGAGTTTATTAAAATTAAATTTGTCTTAGCACTGCGTAATTACTACCCGGGTGACCTGGTGGTCTAGGGTAAGGTGTCGGACTTTTGTGCTGGGATCCGGGGTTCAATCCTCGGTCCCGGCACAGATATACAGATTGCCAAACCCTTCCTTCCCTCTGACAAAACGTGTATTAATCACAACTTGTGAATGTGAAGAATTTCAAGGGCTCCACCGTAGTTCGGGTCCCACGTAAACTGTAGGTTTCCCCCATTTTATCTCATAATCACCCCTACCATTACACATTAGCGTAAGTGCGTATAACCCGAACGGGTAGTAAGACGTGGTTCTTCTTAATAATAATATTAATTATTATTATTATTATTATTTTTATTATAGTAATAATAATATTTTAAAATAATAATAATAATAATAATAAAATACCCGTTCGGTTTGGGCCGCTTATTAAATCTGCCTTTTCATTACTAATTATTATTATTATTAGCTTCACGTCTTACTACCCGTTCGGGGTTTTACGCTCTTACGCTAAATGTGTAATGGTAGGGTGATTAGGAGATGAAATGAAGGACCTCAGTTTAACGTGGAATCCCAACCAGGTGGAGGCCTGGCATTCCCCACATTCACAAGATAACTTGTCAGAGGTGAAGGAAGGGTTTGGAAATCAATAAATCTGTGCCGGGACCGAGAAATGAACCCGGCCGCCAGCATAGAAGTCTGACCCTTACCCCTAGACCACCAGGTCACCTTTCATTACTAGTTCAAGCTAACACTGATTTTACATAAAGTCAAATAATATCTTATATAGCATTAGTTTCAACGTCAATTTCAAGGAACATAAAAAATTTGCAAAGGAAAACTCTGTTTTTTCCCAAACACATATTAATTTAATTTTTAAATTTTTTTTTAAGTGTTGGTTGGTAATTTTTTCAAAGTAATAGCTCAGTACAAAAGTTCTAAAATACGTAGGGGTCTACCTTTTAATGCAAAACTACTTCAGGAAAAAATTTAATGGTAGGCCTACTTTTTATCAATAAACATCTTTGAAAGAGTTTGTAAAAAAAAATTAAACTTAGGTAAACACTGATTTCGGTTGGAAGTCTGAAATTAAAGATATTTCCTTATACCAATATCCTGTTTTAAGTAGTAAATATAACTTGTAAAATAAAAACTCCTAGGGCGAGATAAAACCCAAGGGGGAAATTCCTTGCGTTAACGTTGTTCAATCGACATATTTTCTCTAATTTCAAAAATGTGTTAGGGTTTTTGAATAACCGGTTTGAAAATCTTTATCTGTAATATAGCTAGCTGTTTTTTGTAAGATAACAAAACATCAACACAAAAAAAACAGTATACCATACTACACGTTTTGGTGGTCAACGCACTACTTTTGTTTTAGAAAAAACTGGCAATGATGGGTTCAAATCTCGGTTGGATGTACTGAATGTAAATATTCTTACAAAATGGTTGTTCCACTCTCCCTTTCCACCCAATGTGGAAACACTTCTTATAAATATAGCCTTATTAATCCCTAAAACCATGAGCGTAAACCCCAACGGTTAGTAAGACACGGTGCTAAAAAAAAACCCATCACGAAGGGTTCACCCTGGGGTAAAACCTACATGGAGGCTTTTAAAATAGGCTAACATTATTTATTATTATTTATTTAGAGCGCCATGACTACCACAAGACTTTAAAAACTTTTTTTTAAAGTCATCAGGCACACTCCCGACATATGTAATCAAACGCCATTTAAAGAAGCTGTCATAATTATCCTAGCACTCTCAACTCCATATATTAAATGAGATAGTTCTGAAATTCAACAGCATCAGATTACGTGACGCAACTAACGATCACCTGGGCCTTGAGAACATTTATCAACCTATATATATATAATATATAAAATATATATATATTATAAAATATATTATAATATATACATGTCTTGTAGATTTCAGCCTCTGAGTCAGCCTCTATAGTGCGCCATTAAGACAATTTAAAAGCTGTAGACTCGAATAAATGATGCAAGCCGAAACCGAGAGCTGAGGGTTACGTCATAATTCTCCGTTATCTAAATAATAAAAAAAAAAACAGTGGTCAAAATAAGAATAGGAGATAGTCAAGTTACATGAAAAGTGTGCGCGCGCCACTTGACAGGGCGTCTGGACGCTGGGTCGAGTGCAAAAAAATTATGATTCAACCAACCGACCGACCGGCCGTTTTGGTCGAGTGGTCAACACCCCTGGATACTGAGCTAAAGGTCCCGAGTTCGATTCCCGGTGGTATCATAGGTATGTTTACCGAAAGGTTTAAATGTTCCTATGACCCCATAGTATATTAATTAGGCTTAAGATGGCGTTGACCTGGTGGTTCTAGGGGTAAGGTGTCGGACTTCGATGCTGGGGTTTCCCGGGGTTTTTTCTTCTGTCCCGGCACAGATTTATCTGGTTGCCAACCCCTTCCTTCACCTCTGACAAAACTTTTATTAATCACAACTTGTGAATGTGTGGAAACCAGGCCCCCACCGTGGTTCGGATTCACGTTTAAACTGTAGGTCCTCCATTTCATCTCACAATCACCCTACCAATTAAAAAATTAGCGTAAGTGCGTACAACCTGAACGGGGAGTAAGACGTGGTGCTAATAGTAAAATAATAAAATAATAATAATAAGGGTTAAGTTAGTTTTAAGATTTCCACTGGCTCCACACGTTAATAATAACAATCGCGTACCCGCCTCGGTGACGTATTGGCTAACGCGCTTTTCGTGTTTAGCTCGACTGCTGAGGACGGGAATCGAGGTTCGAATCTTGGTCGGGTGAACGGGTGTGGTTTTTCCTAAAGGTTTTCCACTCTCTCCACGCAAATGCGGGTTCACTTCCTCTAATTAACCTCCCAATTCCTAAACCATTAGTGTAAAATAGATTTAAAGCGTATAACCCGAACGGGTAGTAAGACGCGGTGCTAAATATTATTTATTATTATTAATAACAATCGCCACAAATTTTATGATTGAGAGTATGTATTTTAGACAATAGACATCCTCCAAGATGTAACCTGGGCAAATTTATGTTCCCACAGATCTGACACAAATCCCTGTTCGGCGTACTAAATTGTTGAAAATCCTATATCCTCCCAACTTAATCCAAATTTTTCGCCTATAGTAACAAGCTTTAGGATTAACAAGGTTTTAATTATCCAGGTTAGCAGTAGTAAAGAAAGCAAGTAAAATTACTGGTCATTTTCATTTTATTTATTTTTATAGTCATATTCCCAGTGCAGACTATCTCCATTTAATTAACTGAATAGCTAGGAATGAGGATGTATAGCTTAGAGAAAATATACTCTCACTTGCGTGGAGAGAGAGGGGGAAAACACTTAGGAAATAACTACTCAGGGAACACCCAGCTGAGATTCGAATCACAACATCCCAATCGCTGACGAACGCCTTAAGAGAATTTGGTATCCGATGCAAGTTATTACGCTGGTTGAATTGGCTTCTCGGAACCACCCCCAGCCACAAGGTCTAACGCCAACGCAGACAAGTCGGAGGAAATTAAAAAGTTGTGGTGGAAGAGGGAAGATGAAAAAAATGCAGTGACAACGTCGAGGAAATGACAATGCCATATGAAAAATAGTGTCACTTTGTTGCATTTCAAACTGAAACCCCCACAACGTTCCCTTCAGGAAATATGATGTCATCGTTGGTAGTGTTGACGTCACATACTCCCACAAGCTTTTTCTAACACCATAGTTTGCAGCTGCTATCAAAATTATTCAATTAATAAATTAAATAAATGGTATGGTGCACCGCTAGGATTTTCTCCCTTTTTATTTTAAAAATCCCTGTTTACTAAAAAAAAACCTCCAAGATTTTGTGAAACGAAATAATAGGTCTATACATTGTTGTAGAAATACTACACAAAAGATCATAAATTAAATAAGACACACTATTTCTTTTACTTAATTAATCTATGGAAATTAAAAACAAGGGAACATTTACAGAAAATTTAGAAAAAATAAACACCTTTGCCCGCCAAAAAGCATAAGAATCTATTTTTACAATTACTAGATAGCTGTACCCGCGGCTTTGCTCGCGTGGCAGTTGATTATATACAAATACGAAAATATACATATGTATTTACAGATTAATTTAAAAATATTACGTTACTTTGATGACCAAACTGACCTCAGAATCAAAAATAAGCAAGTCTGATACAAACTTTCACCCCCTTTTTCATCCCTTATTAAATAAAATTCCAAAATTCCTGAAAACGTATTTTTTTGTTTTACGTCAATAAGCGAAATACAAAATTTTGTTTGTGTAAATTTCAAAATGACGGACTTTCATACATATTATCATACTTATTATCATCCCCTATTTTGACCCCTTTGGGGTGGAATTTTCTAAAATCCTTTCTTAGTGGGTGCCTACATAACAAAATGAATATACAGTCCAAATTTTCCCATGCTTGTAGCCTTGATAGTTTTGCGCTCGGCGATGATGAATCATCAGTCAGTCAGGACATGTTATTTTATAAGTATAGATTAATTATTATTATTATTAACACCACATCCTACTACCCGTTCGGGTTATACCACTTACGATAATGTGTAGTGGTAGGGTGATTGTGAGATTAAATGGAGGACCTACAGTTTAACGTAGGATCCGAACCACGGTGGAGACCTGGCATTCCCCACATTCACAAGCTGTGGTTAATACACGTCATTCAGAGGTGAAGGAAGGGTTGGGGATCAGATAAATCTGTGCGGGACCCGAGGATTGAACCCCGGACCTCAGCACAGAAAGTAAAGGTGTATATAATATATATATAAAATATATAATATAAAATATATATATATAATATATATATATATATAAATTTTAATATAAAATTATATATATATATTATATTTGTGTGTGTGTGTGTGTTTAAAATCACAGAAACTATTGGTTTTATAAATATATACGTTCGATAAAAGATGTTTATCTTTAATAGTATTACAACTTTACAATGATGAGTTATTTAGTATCTCAAATAGGGTTTCGGAAAAATGGTGAAAATTGGAAAATTTATCTTTTGTAAAGTACCCCGGCTACCAATTTTTAGCCCTATCGGTAAAACAGTTTCGTCTTTAGCCCAATGTGTAAACACACAAAAGGCACACGAAAACAACATTTTTTGTTTGTTTCAGGGGGTCATGACACGTCGGCATTTATCAAAATCTCGAGTTCGTTTTTTTTAACAATCACAATACTTTCTCTCCGAAGGGTCGAGAGAAAGTAAAAAGTAGTAAATCTTAGCAAACAGGTTATTAGTGGCTTAAAACAAAATTTCCAAGGAACATTTTTTTTTTTAATTTGACAGGGTGGTTACAATTTTTTTCATAAAATTACCTGACTTTTTATATATTCATATATATTCTGACTTTATTATCCCTTAAACTGTTTTCTTTGGAAAAGGACAACTTTTCCCTTTATTGCATGTATAACTTTTTATCAAGGCTAGCTGCTACTAAATATAAATATTTTTATAAGTTCTTTTAAGTACTAAATTTTACAAGTATTATTTGTGGCATTGTGTAGATGTAACAATAAAAACTCTTTACAACCAAATCATATTTAAAAGAATGCATTTTTTTTTCAATTTGTTTTGTTAACATGCAATAAATATTTAATATGCAACTTGTTTAGCGTTTGGGGTGCGAAATAAATGGTTTTTTTTTGCATAAATATTTTAAATTCCCCGATTTTTTGTATTATTAATTCAATTCTCTGACACTAAAAAAATTTCCCTTTACTCTTCCCAAACTTTTTTTTTTTTTTTTTCGCTGCGTGTAGCCCAAAATGTTGACTCTAAAGTACTGGATTCTATCTACGTTATGAAAACATTTTTTTTTACCCCATGCCATGGAATTTCAATTAATTTTATTTAAAATATACCCTCACCATCATGAGTTCTTACATCCGAAAGATTAAATAATTAATTGTCAGCAGATTTACAACCTAAATAGTATTTTAGATGAATAAAACGCCTCCGTCAAGAAATAAAAATAAAAGGGGATAGTCTTTACAAAGGGCACGCGCCGTTTGACATTTCCGGTTTCTAAAATTATCTTCAGTAGAATAATACTATTTCAATCCAGAAAATGTTTGTAAGGAAACTGTTGGACAGACAGAGTTAGACGGAGATTAAAAAAAAGGAGAAAAGAGGGAAGGGCAGACACATCAAGTATGTTCGAAAGGTATGAGGAGCAAGAAAGATTACAGTAGGATTTTGGTAGAAAAAACCTTTTTTTTGAAAATGCAAACATATTTTTTTTAGGTAAAAATTACCCTATTTTTACTTTATAGGTATTTATATTACTTATCAAAAGTCAAAAGATGCACATTAAATTACTTGAGACGTACAAACACATGAATATAGATCTAGTGAAATTTTTTTTTAACTGTCAGATAAGATACTTCGAATGAAATTTGGACTCTTTTTAAAGGAAAAAAAAATAGACTACAGCTCCTCCTAGCAGGATTTATAAATAGATGGGGGTCAACTACTGAAACTTCCCTCCCTCTTGATTGTAGCTTCCTCCGGATTGGGCGAACGGCATCACGTACTGCGGGGAATTCTCTCACCCATATAGTTATCAAACAACCAGAGTCTGCTCACGAAAATTCCCATTAAAAATTTCCCATCAGGAAGTGAACGTCTGGATGGATCTTGTGCGTTGCAATGGCTAGACAGCGGTGCATGAACCAGCCAATATTTTAATTTTTAGTGCAGCGTTCTACTACTTGTTCGGGTTATGTATACTAATTTCAAAACTGTTTTTTTTTATAAGTCTTACCCCTTTAGCCACAAGAGACCTCCAAAGAAAGGTTCGCCCGACTTTAAAGATTTTGAATTTTTTT